>OZ017738.1:39187998-39203908 GCA_963969285.1 Odontomyia ornata | reverse complement strand
TTGGGTTTTGGTTTTTGGTTTTTGGTTTTTGGTTTTTGGTTTTATGTTTTTGGTTTTGGTTTTTGGTTTTTGGTTTTTGGTTTTTGGTTTTTGGTTTTTGGTTTTTGGTTTTTGGTTTTTGGTTTTTGGTTTTTGGTTTTTGGTTTTTGGTTTTTGGTTTTTGGTTTTTGGTTTTTGGTTTTTGGTTTTTGGTTTTTGGTTTTTGGTTTTTGGTTTTTGGTTTTTGGTTTTTGGTTTTTGTTTTTTGGTTATTGGTTTTTGGTTTTTGGTTTTTGGTTTTTGTTTTTATGTTTTTGGTTTTTGGTTTTTGGTTTTTGGTTTTTGGTTTTTGGTTTTTGGTTTTGAGTTTTTGGTTTTTGGCTTTTGGTTTTTGGTTTTTGGTTTTTGGTTTTTGGTTTTTGGTTTTTGGTTTTTGGTTTTTGGTTTTTGGTTTTTGGTTTTTGTTTCTTGGTTTTTGGTTTTTGGTTTTTGGTTTTTGGTTTTTGGTTTTTGGTTTTTGGTTTTTGGTTTTTGGTTTTTGGTTTTTGGTTTTTGGTTTTTGGTTTTTGGTTTTTGGTTTTTGGTTTTTGGTTTATGGTTTTTGGTTTTTGGTTTTTGGTTTTTGGTGTTTGGTTTTTGGTTTTTGGTTTTTGGTTTTTGGTTTTTGGTTTTTGGGTTTTGGTTTTTGGTTTTTGGTTTTTGGTTTTTGGTTTTTGGTTTTTGGTTTTTGGTTTTTGGTTTTTGGTTTTTGGTTTTTGGTTTTTGGTTTTTGGTTTTTGGTTTTTGGTTTTTGGTTTTTGGTTTTTGGATTTTGGTTTTTGGTTTTTGGTTTTTGGTTTTTGGTTTTTGGTTTTTGGTTTTTGGTTTTTGGTTTTTGGTTTTTGGTTTTTGGTGTTTGGTTTTTGTTTTTTGGTTTTTGGTTTTTGGTTTTTGGTTTTTGTTTTTATGTTTTTGGTTTTTGGTTTTTGGTTTTTGGTTTTTGGTTTTTGGTTTTTGGTTTTTGGTTTTTGTTTCTTGGTTTTTGGTTTTTGGTTTTTGGTTTTTGGTTTTTGGTTTTTGGTTTTTGGTTTTTGGTTTTTGGTTTTTGGTTTTTGGTTTTTGGTTTTTGGTTTTTGGTTTTTGGTTTTTGGTTTTTGGTTTTTGGTTTTTGGTTTTTGGTTTTTGGTTTTTGGTTTTTGGTTTTTGGTTTTTGGTTATTGGTTTTTGGTTTTTGGTTTTTGGTTTTTGGTTTTTGGTTTTTGGTTTTTGGTTTTTGGTTTTTGGTTTTTTGGTTTTTGGTTTTTGGTTTTTGGGTTTTGGTTTTTGGTTTTTGGTTTTTGGTTTTTGGTTTTTGGTTTTTGGTTTTTGGTTTTTGGTTTTTGGTTTTTGGTTTTTGGTTTTTGGTTTTTGGTTTTTGGTGTTTGGTTTTTGTTTTTTGGTTTTTGGTTTTTGGTTTTTGGTTTTTGTTTTTATGTTTTTGGTTTTTGGTTTTTGGTTTTTGGTTTTTGGTTTTTGGTTTTTGGTTTTTGGTTTTTGGTTTTTGGTTTTTGGTTTTTGGTTTTTGGTTTTTGGTTTTTGGTTTTTGGTTTTTGGTTTTTGGTTTTTGGTTTTTGGTTTTTGGTTTTTGGTTTTTGGTTTTTGGTTTTTATGTTTTTGGTTTTGGTTTTTGGTTTTTGGTTTTTGGTTTTTGGTTTTTGGCTTTTGGTTTTTGGTTTTTGGTTTTTGGTTTTTGGTTTTTGGTTTTTGGTTTTTGGTTTTTGGTTTTTGGTTTTTGGTTTTTGGTTTTTGTTTTTGGTTTTTTTCGGTTTTTGGTTTTTGGTTTTTGGTTTTTGGTTTTTGGTTTTTGGTTTTTGGTTTTTGGTTTTTGGTTTTTGGTTTTTGGTTTTTGGTTTTTGGTTTTTGGTTTTATGTTTTTGGTTTTTGGGTTTTGGTTTTTGGTTTTTGGTTTTTGGTTTTTGGTTTTTGGTTTTTGGTTTTTGGTTTTTGGTTTTTGGTTTTTGGTTTTTGGTTTTTGGTTTTTGGTTTTTGGTTTTTGGTTTTTGGTTTTTGGTTTTTGGTTTTTGGTTTTTGGTTTTTGGTTTTTGGTTTTTGGTTTTTGGTTTTTGGTTTTTGGTTTTTGGTTTTTGGTTTTTGGTTTCTGGTTTTTGGTTTTTGGTTTTTGGTTTTTGGTTTTTGGTTTTTGGTTTTTGGGTTTTGGGTTTTGGTTTTATGTTTTTGGTTTTGGTTTTTAGTTTTTGGTTTTTGGTTTTTGGTTTTTGGTTTTTGGTTTTTGGTTTTTGGTTTTTGGTTTTTGGTTTTTGGTTTTGGTTTTTGGTTTTTGGTTTTTGGTTTTTGGTTTTTGGTTTTTGGTTTTTGGTTTTGGTTTTTGGTTTTTGGTTTTTGGTTTTTGGTTTTTGGTTTTTGGTTTTTGGTTTTTGGTTTTTGGTTTTTGGTTTTTGGTTTTTGGTTTTTGGTTTTTGGTTTTTGGTTTTTGGTTTTTGGTTTTTGGTTTTTGGTTTTTGGTTTTTGGTTTTTGGTTTTTGGTTTTTGGTTTTTGGTTTTTGGTTTTTTGGTTTTTGGTTTTTGGTTTTTGGTTTTTGGTTTTTGGTTTTTGGTTTTTGGTTTTTGGTTTTTGGTTTTTGGTTTTTGGTTTTTCTGTTTTTGGTTTTTGGTTTTTGGTTTTTTGGTTTTGGTTGTTGGTTTTATGGTTTTGGTTTTGGTTTTTGGTTTTTGGTTTTTGGTTTTTGGTTTTTGGTTTTTGGTTTTTGGTTTTTGGTTTTTGGTTTTTGGTTTTTGGTTTTTGGTTTTTGGTTTTTTGGTTTTTGGTTTTTGGTTTTTGGTTTTTGGTTTTTGGTTTTTGGTTTTTGGTTTTTGGTTTTTGGTTTTTGGTTTTTGGTTTTTGGTTTTTGGTTTTTGGTTTTTGGTTTTTGGTTTTTGGTTTTTGGTTTTTGGTTTTTGGTTTTTGGTTTTTGGTTTTTGGTTTTTGGTTTTTGGTTTTTGGTTTTTGGTTTCTGGTTTTTGGTTTTTGGTTTTTGGTTTTTGGTTTTTGGTTTTTGGTTTTTGGTTTTTGGTTTTTGGTTTTTGGTTTTTGGTTTTTGGTTTTTGGTTTTTGGTTTTTGGTTTTTGGTTTTTGGTTTTTGGTTTTTGGTTTTTGGTTTTTGGTTTTTGGTTTTTTGGTTTTTGGTTTTTGGTTTTTGGTTTTTGGTTTTTGGTTTTTGGTTTTTGGTTTTTGGTTTTTGGTTTTTGGTTTTTGGTTTTTGGTTTTTGGTTTTTGGTTTTTGGTTTTTGGTTTTTGGTTTTTGGTTTTTGGTTTTTGGTTTTTGGTTTTTGGTTTTTGGTTTTTGGTTTTTGGTTTTTGGTTTTTGGTTTTTGGTTTTTGGTTTTTGGTTCTTGGTTTTTGGTTTTTGGTTTTTGGTTTTTGGTTTTTGGTTTTTGGTTTTTGGTTTTTGGTTTTTGGTTTTTGGTTTTTGGTTTTTGGTTTTTGGTTTTTGGTTTTTGGTTTTTGGTTTTTGGTTTTTGGTTTTTGGTTTTTGGTTTTTGGTTTTTGGTTTTTGGTTTTTGGTTTTTGGTTTTTGGTTTTTGGTTTTTGGTTTTTGGTTTTTGGTTTTTGGTTTTTGGTTTTTGGTTTTTGGTTTTTGGTTTTTGGTTTTTGGTTTTTGGTTTTTGGTTTTTGGTTTTTGGTTTTTGGTTTTTGGTTTTTGGTTTTTGGTTTTTGGTTTTTGCTTTTGGGTTTTGGGTTTTTGGTTTTTGGTTTTTGGTTTTTGGTTTACTGTTTTTGGTTTTTGGTTTTTGGTTTTTGGTTTTTGGTTTTTGGTTTTTGGTTTTTGGTTTTTGGTTCTTAGTTTTTGGTTTTTGGTTTTTGGTTTTTGGTTTTTGGTTTTTGGTATTTGGTTTTTGGTTTTTGGTTTTTGGTTTTTGGTTTTTGGTTTTTGGTTTTTGGTTTTTGGTTTTTGGTTTTTGGTTTTTGGTTTTTGGTTTTTGGTTTTTGGTTTTTGGTTTTTGGTTTTTGGTTTTTGGTTTTTGGTTTTTGGTTTTTGGTTTTTGGTTTTTGGTGTTTGGTTTTTGGTTTTTGGTTTTTGATTTTTGGTTTTTGGTTTTTGGTTTTTGGTTTTTGGTTTTTGGTTTTTCGTTTTTGGTTTTTGGTTTTTGGTTTTCTGTTTTTGGTTTTTGGTTTTTGGTTTTTGGTTTTTGGTTTTTGGTTTTTGGTTTTTGCTTTTGGGTTTTGGGTTTTTGGTTTTTGGTTTTTGGTTTTTGGTTTTTGGTTTTTGGTTTTTGGTTTTCTGTTTTTGGTTTTTGGTTTTTGGTTTTTGGTTTTTGGTTTTTGGTTTTTGGTTTTTGGTTTTTGGTTTTTGGTTTTTGGTTTTTGGTTTTTGGTTTTTGGTTTTTGGTTTTTGGTTTTTGGTTTTTGGTTTTTGGTTTTTGGTTTTTGGTTTTTGGTTTTTGGTTTTTGGTTTATGGTTTTTGGTTTTTGGTTTTTGGTTTTTGGTTTTTGGTTTTTGGTTTTTGGTTTTTGGTTTTTGGTTTTTGGTTTTTGGTTTTTGGTTTTTGGTTTTTGGTTTTTGGTTTTTGGTTTTTGGTTTTTGGTTTTTGGTTTTTGGTTTTTGGTTTTTGGTTTTTGGTTTTTGGTTTTTGGTTTTTGGTTTTTGGGTTTTGGGTTTTGGTTTTATGTTTATGGTTTTGGTTTTTGGTTTTTGGTTTTTGGTTTTTGGTTTTTGGTTTTTGGTTTTTGGTTTTTGGTTTTTGGTTTTTGATTTTTGGTTTTTGGTTTTTGGTTTTTGGTTTTTGGTTTTTGGTTTTTGGGTTTTGGTTTTTGGTTTTTGGTTTTTGGTTTTTGGTTTTGGGTTTTTGGTTTTTGGTTTTTGGTTTTTGGTTTTTGGTTTTTGGTTTTTGGTTTTTGGTTTTTGGTTTTTGGTTTTTGGTTTTTGGTTTTTGGTTTTTGGTTTTTTGTTTTGGGTTTTGGGTTTTTGGTTTTTGGTTTTTCGTTTTTTGGTTTTTGGTTTTTGGTTTTCTGTTTTTGGTTTTTGGTTTTTGGTTTTTGGTTTTTGGTTTTTGCTTTTGGGTTTTGGGTTTTTGGTTTTTGGTTTTTGGTTTTTGGTTTTTGGTTTTTGGTTTTTGGTTTTTGATTTTTGGTTTTTGGTTTTTGGTTTTTGGTTTTTGGTTTTTGGTTTTTGGTTTTTGGTTTTTGGTTTTTGGTTTTTGGTTTTTGGCTTTGGGTTTTGGGTTTTTGGTTTTTGGTTTTTGGTTTTTGGTTTTTGGTTTTTGGTTTTCTGTTTTTGGTTTTTGGTTTTTGGTTTTTGGTTTTTGGTTTTTGGTTTTTGGTTTTTGGTTTTTGGTTTTTGGTTTTTGGTTTTTGGTTTTTGGTTTTTGGTTTTTGGTTTTTGGTTTTTGGTTTTTGGTTTTTGGTTTTTGGTTTTTGACTTTTTGGTTTTTGGTTTTTGGTTTTTGGTTTTTGGTTTTCTGTTTTTGGTTTTTGGTTTTTGGTTTTTGGTTTTTGGTTTTTGGTTTTTGGTTTTTGGTTTTTGGTTTTTGGTTTACGTTTTTGGTTTTTGGTTTTTGGTTTTTGGTTTTTGGTTTTTGGTTTTTGGTTTTTGGTTTTTGGTTTTTGGTTTTTGGTTTTTGGTTTTTGGTTTTTGGTTTTTGGTTTTTGGTTTTTGGTTTTTGGTTTTTGGTTTTTGGGTTTTGGTTTTTGGTTTTTGGATTTTGGGTTTTGGGTTTTGGTTTTATGTTTTTGGTTTTGGTTTTTGGTTTTTGGTTTTTGGTTTTTGGTTTTTGGTTTTTGGTTTTTGGTTTTTGGTTTTTGGTTTTTGGTTTTTGGTTTTTGGTTTTGGTTTTTGGTTTTTGGTTTTTGGTTTTTGGTTTTTGGTTTTTGGTTTTTGGTTTTTGGTTTTTGGTTTTTGGTTTTTGGTTTTTGGTTTTTGGTTTTTGGTTTTAGGTTTTTGGTTTTTGGTTTTTGGTTTTTGGTTTTTGGTTTTTGATTTTTGGTTTTTGGTTTTTGGTTTTTGGTTTTTGTTTTTGGTTTTTGGTTTTTGGTTTTTGGTTTTTGGTTTTTGGTTTTCTGTTTTTAGTTTTTGGTTTTTGGTTTTTGGTTTTTGGGTTTTGGGTTTTGGTTTTATGTTTTTGGTTTTGGTTTTTGGTTTTTGGTTTTTGGTTTTTGGTTTTTGGTTTTTGGTTTTTGGTTGTTGGTTTTTGGTTTTTGGTTTTTGGTTTTTGGTTTTTGGTTTTTGGTTTTGGTTTTGGTTTTTGGTTTTTGGTTTTTGGTTTTTGGTTTTTGGTTTTTGGTTTTTGGTTTTTGGTTTTTGGTTTTTGGTTTTTGGTTTTTGGTTTTTGGTTTTTGGTTTTTGGTTTTTGGTTTTTGGTTTTTGGTTTTTGGTTTTTGGTTTTTGGTTTTTGGTTTTTGGTTTTTGGTTTTTGGTTTTTGGTTTTTGGTTTTTGGTTTTTGGTTTTTGGTTTTTGGTTTTTGGTTTTTGGTTTTTGGTTTTTGGTTTTTGGTTTTTGGTTTTTGGTTTTTGATTTTTGGTTTTTGGTTTTTGGTTTTTGGTTTTTGGTTTTTGGTTTTTGGTTTTTGGTTTTTGGTTTTTGGTTTTGGGTTTTGGGTTTTTGGTTTTTGGTTTTTGGTTTTTGGTTTTCTGTTTTTGGTTTCTGGTTTTTGGTTTTTGGTTTTTGGTTTCTGGTTTTTGGTTTTTGGTTTTGGTTTTTGGTTTTTGGTTTTTGGTTTTTGGTTTTTGGTTTTTGGTTTTTGGTTTTTGGTTTTTGGTTTTTGGTTGTTGGTTTTGGTTTTTGGTTTTTGGTTTTTGGTTTTTGGTTTTTGGTTTTTGGTTTTTGGTTTTTGGTTTTTGGTTTTTGGCTTTTGGTTTTGGTTTTTGGTTTTTGGTTTTTGGTTTTTGGTGTTTGGTTTCTGGTTTTGGTTTTTCGTTTTTGGTTTTTGGTTTTTGGTTTTTGGTTTTTGGTTTTTGGTTTTTGGTTTTTGATTTTTCGTTTTTGGTTTTTGATTTTCGGTTTTTGTTATTTGGTTTTTGATTTTTGGTTTTTGGTTTTTGGTTTTTGGTTTATGGTTTTTGGTTTTTGGTTTTTGATTTTCGGTTTTTGATTTTCGGTTTTTGTTATTTGGTTTTTGGTTTTTGGTTTTTGGTTTTTGGTTTATGGTTTTTGGTTTTTGGTTTTTGATTTTCGGTTTTTGTTTTTTGGTTTTTGGTTTTTGGTTTTTGGTTTTGGTTTTTGGTTTTTGCTTTTTGGTTTTTGGTTTTTGGTTTTTCGTTTTTGGTTTTTGGTTTTTGGTTTTTGGTTTTCGGTGTTTGTTTTTTGGTTTTTGATTTTTGGTTTTTGGTTTTTGGTTTTTGGTTTTTGGTTTTTGATTTTTCGTTTTTGGTTTTTGATTTTCGGTTTTTGTTATTTGGTTTTTGATTTTTGGTTTTTGGTTTTTGGTTTATGGTTTTTGGTTTTTGGTTTTTGATTTTCGGTTTTTGTTTTTTGGTTTTTGCATTTTGGTTTTTGGTTTTGGTTTTTGGTTTTTGGTTTTTTGGTTTTTGATTTTCGGTTTTTGGTTTTTTGGTTTTTGGTTTTTGGTTTATGGTTTTTGGTTTTTGGTTTTTGGTTTTTGGTTTTTGGTTTTGGTTTTTGGTTTTTGGTTTTTGGTTTTTGGTTTTTGGTTTTTGGTTTTTGGTTTTGGTTTTTGGTTTTTGGTTTTTGGTTTTTGTTTTGGTTTTTTGGTTTTTTGGTTTTGGGTATTTGGTTTTTTGTTTTGGGTTTTTGGTTTTTTGGTTTTATTGTTTTTGGTTTTTGGTTTTTGATTCTTGGTTTTTGGTTTTTGGGTTTTTGGTTTTTGGTTTTGTTTTTGGTTCTTGGTTTTAGGTTTCTGGTTTTTGGTTTTGGTTTTTGGTTTTTGGTTTTTGGTTTTTGGTTTTTGGTTTTTGGTTTTTGGTTTTTGGTTTTTGGTTTTTGGTTTTTGGTTTTTGGTTTTTGGTATTTGGTTTTCGGTTTTTGTTTTTTGGTTTTTGCATTTTGGTTTTTGGTTTTGGTTTTTGGTTTTTGGTTTTTTGGTTTTTGATTTTCGGTTTTTGGTTTTTTGGTTTTTGGTTTGTGGTTTATGGTTTTTGGTTTTTGGTTTTTGGTTTTTGGTTTTTGGTTTTGGTTTTTGGTTTTTGGTTTTTGGTTTTTGGTTTTTGGTTTTTGGTTTTTGGTTTTTGGTTTTTGGTTTTTGGTTTTTGGTTTTTGGTTTTTGGTTTTGGTTTTTGGTTTTTGGTTTGTGTTGTTTGGTTTTTGGTTTTTGGTTTCTGGTTTTTGGTTTTTGGTTGTTGGTTTTTGGTTTTTGGTTTTTGGTTTTTGGTTTTTGGTTTTTGGTTTTGGTTTTTGGTTTTTGGTTTTTGGTTTTTGGTTTTTGGTTTTTGGTTTTTGGTTTTTGGTTTTTGGTTTTTGGTTTTTGGTTTTTGGTTTTTGGTTTTTGGTTTTTGGTTTTGGTTTTTGGTTTTTGGTTTTTGGTTTTTGTTTTGGTTTTTTGGTTTTTTGGTTTTGGGTATTTGGTTTTTTGTTTTGGGTTTTTGGTTTTTTGGTTTTATTGTTTTTGGTTTTTGGTTTTTGATTCTTGGTTTTTGGTTTTTGGGTTTTTGGTTTTTGGTTTTGTTTTTGGTTCTTGGTTTTAGGTTTCTGGTTTTTGGTTTTGGTTTTTGGTTTTTGGTTTTTGGTTTTTGGTTTTTGGTTTTTGGTTTTTGGTTTTTGGTTTTTGGTTTTTGGTTATTGGTTTTTGGTTTTTGGTTTTTGGTTTTTGGTTTTTGGTTTTTCGTTTTTGGTTTTTGGTTTTTGGTTTTCGGTTTTTGTTTTTTGGTTTTTGATTTTTGGTTTTTTGTTTTTGGTTTTAGGTTTTTGGTTTTTGGTTTTTTGGTTTTTTGGTTTTTGTTTTTAGTTTTTGGTTTTGGGTTTTTGGTTTTTTAGTTTTTCTGTTTTTGGTTTTTTGTTTTTGATTTTTGGTTTTTGGTGTTTGGGTTTTTGGTTTTTGGTTTTTGGTTTTTGGTTTTTGGTTTTTGGTTTTTGGTTTTTAGTTTTTGGTTTTTGGTTTTTGGTTTTTGGTTTTTGGTTTTTGGTTTTTGTGTTTTTTGGTTTTTGGTTTTAGGTTTTTGGTTTTTGGTTTTTGGTTTTTGGTTTTTGGTTTTTGGTTTTTGGTTTTTGGTTTTTGGTTTTTGGTTTTTGGTTTTTGGTTTTTGGTTTTTGGTTTTCAGTTTTTGGTTTTTGGTTTTTGGTTTTTGGTTTTTGGTTTTTGGTTTTTGGTTTTTGGTTTTTGGTTTTTGGTTTTTGGTTTTTGGTTTTTGGTTTTTGGTATTTGGTTTTGGTTTTGGTTATTGGTTTTTGGTTTTAGGTTCCTGGTTTTTAATTTTTGGTTTTTGGTTTTTGGTTTTTGGTTTTTGGTTTTTGATTTTTGGTTTTTGGTTTTTGGTTTTTGGTTTTTGGTTTTTGGTTTTTGGTTTTAGGTTTTTGGTTTTTGGTTTTTGGTTCTTGGTTTTTGGTTTTTGGTTTTTGGTTTTTTGGTTTTTTGGTTTTTGGTTTTCGGCTTTTGGTTTTTGATTTTTGGTTTTTGGTTTTTGGTTTTTTGGTTTTTTGGTTTTTGGTTTTCGGCTTTTGGTTTTTGATTTTTGGTTTTTGGTTTATGGTTTTTGGTTTTTGGTTTTTGGATTTTGTTTTTTGGTTTTGGTTTTTGGTTTTTGGTTTTTGGTTTTTGGTTTTTTGTTTTTGGTTTTTGGTTTTTGGTTTTTGGTTTTGGTTTTGGTTTCTGGTTTTTGGTTTTTGGTGTTTGGTTTTTGGTTTTTGGTTTTTGGTTTTTGGTTATTGGTTTTTGGTTTTAGGTTTTTGGTTTTTGGTTTTTGGTTTTTGGTTTTTGGTTTTTGGTTTTTGGTTTTTGGTTTTTGGTTTTTGGTTTTTTGGTTTTTTGGTTTTTGGTTTTTGGTTTTTGGTTTTGGGTTTTTGGTTTTTTAGTTTTTCTGTTTTTGGTTTTTTGTTTTTGATTTTTGGTTTTTGGGTTTTGGTTTTTGGTTTTTGGTTTTTGGTTTTTGGTTTTTGGTTTTTGGTTTTTGGTTTTTGGTTTTTGGTTTTTGGTTTTTGGTTTTAGGTTTTTGGTTTTTGGTTTTTGGTTTTTGGTTTTTGGTTTTTGGTTTTTTGTTTTTGGTTTTTGGTTTTTGGTTTTTAGTTTTTGGTTTTTGGTTTTTGGTTTTTGGTTTTTGGTTTTTGGTTTTTGGTTTTTAGTTTTTGGTTTTTGGTTTTTGGTTTTTGGTTTTTGGTTTTTGGTTTTTGGTTTTTGGTTTTTGGTTTTTGGTTTTTGGTTTTTGGTTTTTGGTTTTTGGTTTTTGGTTTTTGGTTTTTGGTTTTTGGTTTTTGGTTTTTGGTTTTTGGTTTTTGGTTTTTGGTTTTTGGTTTTAGGTTTTTGGTTTTTGGTTTTTGGTTTTTGGTTTTTGGTTTTTGGTTTTTGGTTTTTGGTTTTTTGGTTTTTTGGTTTTTGGTTTTCGGCTTTTGGTTTTTGATTTTTGGTTTTTGGTTCTTTGTTTTTGGTTTTTGGTTTTTTGGTTTTTTGGTTTTTGGTTTTCGGCTTTTGGTTTTTGATTTTTGGTTTTTTGGTTTTTGGTTTTTGGTTTTTGGTTTTTAGTTTTTGGTTTTTGGTTTTTGGTTTTTGGTTTTTGGTTTTTGGTTTTTGGTTTTTGGTTTTTGGTTTTTGGTTTTTGGTTTTTGGTTTTTGGTTTTTGGTTTTTGGTTTTGGTTTTTGGTTTTTGGTTTTTGGTGTTTGGTTTTTGGTTTTTGGTTTTTGGTTTTTAGTTTTTGGTTTTTGGTTTTTGGTTTTTGGTTTTTGGTTTTTGGTTTATGGTTTTTAGTTTTTGGTTTTTGGTTTTTGGTTTTTGGTTTTTGGTTTTTGGTTTTTGGTTTTTGGTTTTTAGTTTTTGGTTTTTGGTTTTTGGTTTTTGGTTTTTGGTTTTTGGTTGTAGGTTTTTGGTTTTTGGTTTTTGGTTTTTGGTTTTTGGTTTTTGGTTTTTTGGTTTTTTGGTTTTTGGTTTTCGGCTTTTGGTTTTTGATTTTTGGTTTTTGGTTTTTGGTTTTTGGTTTTTGGTTTTTGGTTTTTGGTTTTTTGGTTTTTTGGTTTGTGGTTTTCGGCTTTTGGTTTTTGATTTTTGGTTTTTGGTTTTTGGTTTTTTGGTTTTTTGGTTTTTGGTTTTCGGCTTTTGGTTTTTGATTTTTGGTTTTTGGTTTATGGTTTTTGGTTTTTGGTTTTTGGATTTTGTTTTTTGGTTTTGGTTTTTGGTTTTTGGTTTTTGGTTTTTGGTTTTTTGTTTTTGGTTTTTGGTTTTTGGTTTTGGTTTTTGGTTTTTGGTTTTTGGTGTTTGGTTTTTGGTTTTTGGTTTTTGGTTTTTGGTTTTTGGTTTTTGGTTTTAGGTTTTTGGTTTTTGGTTTTTGGTTTTTGGTTTTTGGTTTTTGGTTTTTGGTTTTTGGTTTTTGGTTTTTGGTTTTTGGTTTTTTGGTTTTTTGGTTTTTGGTTTTTGGTTTTTGGTTTTGGGTTTTTGGTTTTTTAGTTTTTCTGTTTTTGGTTTTTTGTTTTTGATTTTTGGTTTTTGGGTTTTTGGTTTTTGGTTTTTGGTTTTTGGTTTTTGGTTTTTGGTTTTTGGTTTTTGGGTTTTGGTTTTTGGTTTTTGGTTTTAGGTTTTTGGTTTTTGGTTTTTGGTTTTTGGTTTTTGGTTTTTGGTTTTTGGTTTTTGGTTTTTGGTTTTAAGTTTTTGGTTTTTGGTTTTTGGTTTTTGGTTTTTGGTTTTTGGTTTTTGGTTTTTAGTTTTTGGTTTTTGGTTTTTGGTTTTTGGTTTTTGGTTTTTGGTTTTTGGTTTTTGGTTTTTGGTTTTTGGTTTTTGGTTTTTGGTTTTTGGTTTTTGGTTTTTGGTTTTTGGTTTTTGGTTTTGGTTTTTGGTTTTTGGATTTTGGTGTTTGGTTTTTGGTTTTTGGTTTTTGGTTTTTGGTTTTTGGTTTTTGGTTTTACGTTTTTGGTTTTTGGGTTTTGGTTTTTGGTTTTTGGTTTTTGGTTTTTGGTTTTTGGTTTTTGGTTTTTGGTTTTTGGTTTTTTGGTTTTTTGGTTTTTGGTTTTTGGTTTTGGGTTTTTGGTTTTTTAGTTTTTCTGTTTTTGGTTTTTTGTTTTTGATTTTTGGTTTTTGGGTTTT
Source organism: Odontomyia ornata (assembly GCA_963969285.1). Classification (NCBI taxonomy): domain Eukaryota; kingdom Metazoa; phylum Arthropoda; class Insecta; order Diptera; family Stratiomyidae; genus Odontomyia; species Odontomyia ornata. The sequence continues at coordinate 39,191,798 of OZ017738.1, read as the reverse complement.
TGGTTTTTGGTTTTTGGTTTTTGGTTTTTGGTTTTTGGTTTTTGGTTTTTGGTTTTTGGTTTTTGGTTTTTGGTTTTTGGTTTTTGGTTTTTGGTTTTTGCTTTTTGGTTTTTGGTTTTTGGTTTTTGGTTTTTGGTTTTTGGTTTTTGGTTTTTGGTTTTTGGTTTTTGGTTTTTGGTTTTTGGTTTTTGGTTTTTGGTTTTTGGTTTTTGGTTTTTGGTTTTTGGTTTTTAGTTTTTGGTTTTTGGTTTTTGGTTTTTGGTTTTTGGTTTTTGGTTTTTGGTTTTTGGTTTTTGGTTTTTGGTTTTTGGTTTTTGGTTTTTTGTTTTGGTTTTTGTTTTTGGTTTTCGGGGTTTCGGTTTTTGGTTTTTGGTTTTTAGGGTTTTGTACTAAAATACAAAACCCTATTGCAATCACGACCTGTGTGCGTCTGTCCGTCCGTCCGTCCGTCCGTCCGTCCGTCTGTATGTCACAGCACTTTTTCTCCGAAACTAAAGAGGCTACAGCCATAAAACTTTGTGGAAAGGTCAGAAGTGGTGACCTCTTGAAATTTCAAGGGTGGAAAATTTTTCAAAGGGGTTTAAGGGGGGTCTCCCCGTATAGGGAGGTGACCCCTCAAAAAAAAATTTTCACCATTGGTAGTCGAGTAGGGTGTCATTAGAAAGGTCTTATTGAGATCTTTTCAAAACAGGTCTTAAAATTGCCTTATCGGTACCGAGGGGGGCAGGGGAAGCGGAAATGTACGAACTTTTCGCGTACCCCCCCTCGCGATTGGAAACCTTCCATCCGAAAAGTCTGAAAAAAATCATGAATGTAGGCCTTAATGAGTACAACAACAACAAATACATGAGACGTCGAAATTCGCTCAACTTTGTTAGTAATAGTATGATTTATTGATTTTATGTTTTCTTGAATGAAATCCAAACGGTACCCTTAAATTCAATAAAATTTAGCAAGCAGATGACTAGCTGTAAGATTAATTTTTCCTGAAAGTTTCATAAAGATTGAATAGTATTTAATGAAGTTATAGCGATTTGAATTTTCCTGTATTACTATGGAACAATATGCCCTGTATTACTATGGAAACATATGGCTATGGAGCCATATGCGCATTTTATCGATTTAGACACTACAGCTTTGCTAGGATTTGCATGAAAATTTCAGGAATGATAGGTATCATGAAAATGAGTACATGCAATTTAAACAAGTCAAAGAGGCAGGAGAGAGCTCCTAGCAAGAGGGCTTTGTAACCATTCTAGGATTCGAAAAAATAGGCCATGAATCGATGATTACAGTACAGAGGAGTGGGCCCTGAAAAAAATTTCATGAAAGGTAGCCGATATGAACATCAACAGAAAGTTCCCTATTAGAGCTTTTCAAAACAGTTCTTAAACTGACAGTTTTCGCTTCAGTGGGGGCACAGGGGGGGATGGAAATACATGAATAATGCGTTTCTAAAAAATCTGGAAAAATTATCAAGGGAGATATCTATGGGTATAACTAAAACAAATACCTCAGAAGTCACAATTCCCTCAACTTTGTTAATAATAGTATGATCCTCGAATTTCACATTTTCTCCAATAAAATCGTCTTTGACATGTTTCTTGATTTTGTTCATTGCTGGCTACTGCATTTTGTAAGTTGAGTACAAAACCCTTCTGACATGAGCATAGGTCTGTCTACCAAACTTGTTTGTTTTTAGTTTTAGGTTTCTCGTTTTTCGTTTCTCGTTTTTTGTTTTTCGTTTTTCGTCTTTCGTTTTTGTGTTTTGTGTTTTGTGTTTTGTATTTTGTGTTTTTCGTTTTTTCGTTTGTTGTTTTACGTTTTTGGTTTTTCGTTTTGGTTTTGGTTTTTTATTTTCGTTATTCGTTTTGGGTTTCGTTTCAAAAACCAAAACCAAAAACCAAAAATCAAAAACCAAAAACAAAACACCAAAACCCAAAAACAAATGGCCAAAAAATGAATACTGAAATCCAAAAACTGTTTTTGGTTTTTGGTTTTTGGTTCCTCGTTTTTGGTTTTTGGTTTTTGGTTTTGGTTTTTGGTTTTTGTTTTATGGTTTTTGGTTTTTGGTTTTTGTTTTTTGGTTTTTCGTTTTTCGTTTTTTGTTTTTCATTTTGGTTTTTGGGTTTTGGTTTTTGGCTATTCGTTTTTGGTTTTTGGTTATTGGTTTTTGGTTTTAGGTTTTTGGTTTTTTGGTTTTTGGTTTTTGGTTTTTGGTTTTTGGTTTTTGGTTTTTGGTTTTTGGTGTTTGGTTTTTGGGTTTTGGTTTTTTGGTTTTTTTGTTTTTGGTTTTTGGTTTTTGGTTTTTGGTTTTTGGTTTTTGGTTTTTGGTTTTTGGTTTTTGGTTTTATGTGTTTGGTTTTTGGTTTTATGTTTTTGGTTTTTGGTTTTTGGTTTTTGGTTTTTGGTTTTTGGTTTTTGGTTTTTGGTTTTTGGTTTTTGGTTTTTGGTTTTTGGTTTTTGGTTTTTGGTTTTTGGTTTTTGGTTTTTGGTTTTTGGTTTTTGGTTTTTGGTTTTTGGTTTTTGGTTTTTGGTTTTTGGTTTTTGGTTTTTGGTTTTTGGTTTTTGGTTTTTGGTTTTTGGTTTTTGGTTTTTGGTTTTTGGTTTTTGGTTTTTGGTTTTTGGTTTTTGGTTTTTGGTTTTTTTTTTTGGTTTTTGGTTTTTTGGTTTTTTGGTTTTTGGTTTTTGGTTTTTGGTTTTTGGTTTTTGGTTTTTGGTTTTTGGTTTTTGGTTTTAAGTTTTTGGTTTTTGGTTTTTGGTTTTTGGTTTTTGGTTTTTGGTTCTTGGTTTTTGGATTTTGGTTTTTGGTTTTTGGTTTTTTTTTTTGGTTTAGGGGTCTCGGTTTTTGGTTTTTAGTTTTAGGATTTTCGTTTCTCGTTTTTCGTTTATCGTTTTTATTTTCCTTTTTCGTCTTTCGTTTTTGTGTTTTGTGTTTTGTATTTTGTGTTTTTCGTTTTTTCGTTTTTTGTTTTACGTTTTTGGTTAATCGTTTTTGGGTTTTGTTTTTTGGTTTTCGTTATTCGTTTTTGGGTTTCGTTTCAAAAACCAAAACCAAAAACCAAAAATCAAAAACCAAATACCAAAAACCAAAAACAAAAGGCCAAAAACTGAATACTGAAATCCAAAAACTGAAAACTGAAAACCAAAAACGGAAAACCAAAAACCGAAAACCAAAAACCAAAAACCAAAAAGCAAAACCCAAAAACCAAAAACCAAAAACCAAAAACCAAAAATCAAAAACCAGAAACCAAAAACCAAAAACTGAAAACTGAAAACAGAAAACCAAAAACTCAAAATTGACAACAAAAAGTGAAAACCAAAAACTGAAAACCGAAAACCAAAAATGAAAACCAAAAACCAAAAACCGTGCATGTACTGCTTTGTGCAAAAAACCTGAGTTGGATTGGAAACATTATATATCGAATTGAAGAATTTACAAAACTACTCAAAAGTTTCCATAACGTGCCCCCAAAAATATGAGGAACCTTATAAAAGTTAGTATTCTTATGAAAAGTACTACAAACAGGTACAAAATGAGACCAAAATTTTGATAATCGAATAGAAATTGTGGCTACAGTGAACGATTAAAGCCAGAGGTCTGACAAGACAATTTGCGTATTTTAGACAAATACATGTCTGTGCCTCCTAAGCGTCATAAAAACTAGTGTTTTCTTGCAAATTACTACATATTTGCACTTGACGTGTTCTAGAAACAGCCATTTCTGGATATTTTGCCTAAAACATGTTCCGACCATCAAAACACTAGTTTTGGCTTTTCAATTAAAACGTAAAAACGC